>WNNJ02000326.1:27500-45000 GCA_012934845.2 Pomphorhynchus laevis
AGCTGTGTGTTTGTGCATATTTAGCTCGCGTAGTCCAGCTAGTAGGGATATTGGTATGGCAATACGGCTTCCGCAGATTAATGGTAGTACGGATATGGATTCAATTCGAACATTGTATTTGAGCGCGCAAGGTCCGATTAGATCGTAATATTTCTTCACTTTGTTTTCGAATGATCTCTTTAAGGAGTTGCAGTTTGTTTCGTAAGCGATTGCAAAATCAACTATGTATAACCGGCGCTTGGTGTTGTTGATTAAGATAGCGTCAGGTTGAAGGTAGAGGTTTTGCTCAGTGCGAATACGAGGTTCGAGATGACATTCGAAATTTGTGTGATTGTTGGATTTGAGTGCAAAGAGGAATCTGTCTCTTACTTTGTTGTGCCGGGATATCATGGCGTCAGTGACATAGGTGCATCCGTTAATGGCATGTAGATTAGTCTCACACTGATTCTGGCAACGTCTACATTCGGTTGGTCGTGTCTTATCGATACGATGCAGAACTGACCTTGTTGGGAGAATGTCAAGGCGTGAGAGCACAAGTTTGACAAAGATATGGTGCGGTCTTCGGAGATAAGGGAAGGAAATGAGATTGTTCGGTGGCGTTTCTCCGTTAAAAAATAGGCTTCTACCGTTTGCTTGTGTCAAACATTTTTGCCATGAGGCTTTTAAATCGTCGTGAAAGTTATCGCGTGGTGACTTTGATTCGTCGTATAGTTTGTTGATGGCATGTTTTGCTGCCAGTAGTTCGCTTTGAATTGAGGCGTTCAGGAAAGAAGCAAAGTGCGATACTAGATGCTGGTGAGTTCCAATCCGGGAATTGCATACATCGAAGAGAATTGAGCGCATACCAAGCCCACCGTATTTCGCAGGAAGATGGCAGAATCCTGAATTAACGTAATGAGGTAGCCGAAGCAATTGCCTTACGGACTTACGAAGAATGTTATCTGCTGTGCGGAGCTCAGTAATGGAGATGTTGCTCGATTGGCATTTGTAGATTAGCTTCGGAAGGTAAAAGTCGTTCAGCAAATGTACTGCCTGCGTTGGTGAAATCTGCGAAGAGTTTAGTAAGGAGCAATAAGATTTTATGGTATCTTGAATGGCGCTTACAGGTTCGTCGTTGAAAGGAGTAGCTCCTAGGTAAGTGATATCAGAACCTTTCGACGTGACCGGAATGTTAGCATCGTATAAGTGGACGAAGCTTTCTGAGTTAACAATTTGTTTGCCATTGATATAGTCAAAGCCAATCGACATACATTTAGCTGGGTTGAATTCGAGCCCCATTTTAGATGAATGCTTACTTATATGATCGATTGAATTTTGTAGTTTTGCTGGCGTGTTTGCGACCAGGACTAGATCGTCGGCGTAGGCTAAATGTGTGATTGTTGTTTCGTTATGAACAAATCCGTGCTTGTCAGGAGTTAAATCTTTAATAGCTTCGTTCATGCATAAGGCAAATATGAATGATGATAATGGGTCACCTTGTTTGACGCCGTTTAAGATGTATATGTTTTCCGTCTGTCCTGAGGGCGTGTGAAACACAGTGTGTGAGTCTTTGTAACTGTCAAGGATATATGCTTTAAGGTATAGTGGGCAGTTGGATTTTTCCAGAGTTCTGGCTATAAAGTTGTGACTTAGCGTATCAAAGGCAGCTCTGATATCAAGAAAAGCAAAATACATTCGCTGTTTTTTAGTAGAGCTGTAGGTTTTAAGAAGCTTGACAGCTTTGGTACACATCAATGTAGCGTATGGACTAAATGCAAATTGATTGGATGGCACACTCACGTAATCTTGAAGCAATCCAAGTATAAGACGATGGTGAATTCTGCACAGCACACTGGACATTGTAATTGGACGGTAGTTTGCAATATCGTGACGATCAGCTGACGGATTAGATGAGGCTGTAATCTTCCCTTTCTTTGGGACAAGAACACTTTTGTTGCATCTCCATGTTCTTGGCATATAGCCAGCTTGCAATATCATGTTAGTTATAAGTGACAGAATGTGTAGACGTGGATCAAAGCGTAGGATTTGTTGAACAGATACTTTATCCGGACCTACTGCAGTTGCTTTAGAGATTTTGCTGATAACTGCGGAAAGCTGGGCAGAGGTTATCAACGGTACATCAACTAGGCCAGGATCTGATAGGTCTTGAATAGATTCGTTAGTTAGAACGTCGGTGGTGTCTGTCTTCCCGAATATGGTACTGAAGTGAGTTTGAATGTCATGGATACTAACAGGGCAGCTTTCAGTATCACCGTCACCCATTAATTCCTTAGCTAGTTTTGGTGTATTGCAGAAGTACAACGCCCGGTTGCGTTGTTTTAGAATTTTTTTATGTTGACGAGAGGTCATACCACGAGTCGGTACGCAAGGTAAAATTCGATCTGCCAAATCAGTACATAAAAAATGGACTGCACATGCATCATTTTGAATCATTTTAGGGCAAACGATAACATCCGTTTCCGGAGATCCTGTGACAAGGCGGAAAATTCGCTGATAGGCATCTGCGGCAACTTGTAGTATAAACAGAGGATTGTTAGACTGTCCGGTTTCGATCTGCTTGAGGGTTTCTTCATAAGACAGCGCGTGTTCCTTGGACTGGGTAGCGAAACGTCTCCAGAAGATCGCATAAGATTTCAAGGTACATAGAAGTGTGCGCCTTACTTCATGAACCCGAGTAGGATTACGAAATAAACAGTAAGAAATGGTGCGGAAGATTAGATCTGCAGACGGCTTTAGCTGAATAGCTTTAAGCGACAACGAGGATAGTCGGTGAAGATCTGACGGTCGTCTCCGTTCATCCGCATTTGTTAGGTATGCTGTATAGAGTGTAACAAATCGGTCTATCAGTAGGTTTGGGGTATGTTCTGATGTATTTGCTAATTCTAGAATAAGACTTTTGCACAGGCTCTTTAGGCGTGGATGCACATTATCATCTGCAAGTAGGGCATTTAAGTGATCAGCTATGATAGCAATTGATAAGCCAACGGGATCAGAGAGACCTGAGGTTAGTGGCTGATTGTTCTGGTTTAAATGACCGGTGATGTCAATCAGGGATTGCTGCAGTTGTACGGCAGATAGACGTGTGTCAATTCGCATCGGGCTTGAGGATTTGGTAGATAGTGGGCTTTCTGGCGATCTATAGTCTGCACAATTTGTAGCTGGATCTCTGGAGAAAAGAGGTTGATTTTCAGCATGTTGACTATTTATATTTACAGGTGAGGTTACGTCTATATTTGAGAAATGGTTATAGACTGTGTTTTCGTTACATAAATCTATAGTTGACGACTGACGATGTTGTATTTCATTACTAGGCGATAGGTGATCTTTTGCTATTTTGCACCTTGCAGCATGAGCTCTGATAGACGTAGCAGAATCGGACTGAAAGTCATCGCATTTAGAACACTTGAAAGTTAAGGTGATAGACGGATGATTTTCGCTTATATGTCTGAATAGCAACTGAAAGTAAGCTCGACCTGTTAATAAGGTACAGCAGCACGGACAGGTTATAGAGGATGCTAGCTTTTGAGGAAATGGAACAATGTAGTTGTCAAAAAGAGCTGTGCATTTAAGTTCTTTGTCTGCTGAATCTTCAGAAGTCAACTCATTTCGTAGGATAGGAGTATCGCTTGGCTGCTGAGACATACTTGTTTCGACTTCAAGTGTTCGACGAGAACATTGACGAAAGTGCAAGGCAATTCCGGAGGGTGTCTTGTTCTCATAAAGACATTTGGGACAGACAAAGGCCGAAATAGAGTTAGAGTGTATGTCTGTGAGATGCTTAGTCAGTTCTTTATTTCTGGCTTTACCAGAGAACTCAGCGTTGCAGTTCGGGCATAAGAGTGACATCGATGGAGGTGAATACGTTATTTTGATTGACTGACTCTGACATTGAATTTGCTTCTCTGTAGTAACATAATCGTTGATACGTGCACAGTCAACGTCCTCTGAGGGCGTGACAGAAATGCCAAAATTAGAACCGTCTCTACTTAAATCTGTACCACTTTGCACTTCAGAAGTCAGGATTCCGTTAGGGTTTGTCCAGCATCCATCATAATCAAGCATTGTGTCGAGATAAGTACGGCTTTGCCCCTCTTCATTTTCCATACCATAATCAGCGAAGTGGAGGGTAGACTGATCAGGGTTGGTAATATTTGAGTTGTTCATGATTGTTAAGATTTCGCAGTAGATACGGTCTATCAAGCTGCTGCCCTTGATAGAGAGTCCACAGTTATAAGCAGTGGGCCTAGACGGTGCACAACCAAGTGCATGCATGCCCGTCGACATGTTTTCTGATTGTCCGCGACTGCTTATTCGACAAACCAAAGTTCGCTTATATCGCAGCTTTCCTACATATCTGTAGGAAGTTCCCCTATCCGCAACCTAGGCCAGACTTTCATCGTCCATATCCTGACTGGAAATCAAGATCAAGCAATCTTTTGCCCTTTCGCTCCACGCGAGGCTTCCATTCTCGCTGAGATTACCTTTGGACACCTGCGTTAGATTTTAACAGATGTACCGCCCCAGTCAAACTCCCAATCGGTCAGTGTTCTCGAATAATACGCTTCTCGTTCACTTAACCGAGAAATACATGTGTTACAAACAGCGTTAACGCTAACAGAACCATCGAGTAAGTCAAGTAACAATGAAAGCAGTGGTATTTCACTATTCCTCGAAAGGTCCCACGTATCCTACATCTCTCATGTTTCTTCACAAAGACTGACTAGAGTCAAGCTCAACAGGGTCTTCTTTCCCCGCCGTCTGATTCCAAGCCCGTTCCCTTGGCTGTGGTTTCGCTGGGCTGCAGACAAGGACAGTGGGAATCTCATTGATCCATTCATGCGCGTCACTAATTAGATGACGAGGCATTTGGCTAGAAAGAATTTATTAGAAATACAAAATTTGAAATTAGGTTGACAAATGGCAAAATGAAAGCACAGATTACAGTCAGAAAATTAAAAAATAATTGTTTCTTTTTTTTTATATTCAATGATGATCGATTCTTCGGAACTGCACTGCTTGTCTTCCGCTTCCCGGTCTCCATCCATATCTTGATTCTGTGAACCTATTGAATACCATTATAGATTGTTCAGCAGCGGTCGTCGCCATGTGTTGTGCCGTCCATTTATTGAGATTTAGTTCACGCAGCCCGGAAATTAGCGAGTCTGGTATTGCACCTCGGCTACCACATAATAATGGAAGTACGGAAATTGAACTGTTTGGGACACAATATTTTTTTGCACATGGTTCGACGAGATCCTTATATTTCGTCATTTTGTTTTTGAATGAGTTATCGAAGGATGCTACGCCGTTTTCAAAGACAATTGCGAAGTCAACAATGTACAGCCTGCGCTTTGTGTTGTTAATTATGATTGCATCAGGCTGTAAATAGTTACTATCCGCTGTGCGAATTCTAGGTTCTAAGAATATCTCATGGCCGGCTGGAGATTTCGCTTTGATAGCGAAAAGAAAACGGTTCCTTACCTTGTTGTGTCTTGCTATCATTGCGGTGGTGCTGTAGCCACATGCGTTAATCGCGTGGAGATTTGTTTCTGGCTGTGATTGACACCTTCGGCATTCGGTTGGTCTGCTTCTGTCGATTCGATGTAGGACAGTTCTAGTTGGTAGAATGTCGAGGCGGCACAGCAATAGTTTAATGAACATATGGTGCGGCCTGCGGCAGTAACGAAAGCTGAGAAGGTTGCTCGGCGGAGCAGTACCGTTGAAAAAGGCTTCGACTCCACTGGCCTGCGTTACACATTTTTGCCACGCTGTCTTAAGCGCATTGTGAAAGTTGAACCGCGCAGATTTTCCATCTCTAAAGTCAGGATTTATGGCTTTCATAGCGGCTTGCAGTTCGCTTTCAACTGAGTCGTTGGTGAAACTTGCAAAAGATTCGGTAAGATGCTGATACACGCCTATCCTCGCGTTACACACTTCAAACAATATGGATCGAAGGCCTAGGCCACCGAGGTTGTTGGGTAGGTGGATAAAGCCGCTGTTGACGTAGTGCGGTATTCGCAAGATCTGCTTTATTTGTTTACGTATCGCTGTGTCGATAGCTTTGAGTGATGTTATAGACAGATCTGCGGTTTGGCATTTATATATTATCTTGGGCAGGCAGAAGTCGTTGAAGAGATGCACAACCTGGGTAGGTGATATTTGCGAGGACTTCAATATTCCAAGATAATTATTTACACTGTGTAGTATGGTGTCAACAGATATGCTGTTAAATGGCGTACCACCTAGGTAGACTATATCAAGTCCTTTTCGAGAGACCGGAAGGTTTGTGCCGTTGATGGTGACAAAAGGCAGATTTAGTTCAGTTCGTTTCCCATTGATATAGTCGAATCCAATGGAAGAGCATTTTTTGGCATTGAATAGTAGGCCCATATCTGCAGCTTTTGCGGAGATGTGATCGATTGATGATTGAAGCTTACGTGGATTGTTAGCAATGAGGACTAGGTCATCGGCGTAGGTAAGATGGGTAATCGCGCACTCGTTGTGTACAAAGCCGTGTTTGCTAGGTTCCAAGTCCTTAAGGGCTTCTTGCAGGCATGTGGCAAAAATGAATGAAGACAACGGGTCGCCTTGTTTTACACCGTTCCCAATGTTGATTTTATTGGTTTGACCCGATGATGTGTGGAAGACAGTGTGCGTGTTCTGGTATGTATCCTTAATATAGTTCTTAAGATATTGAGGACAGTTGGTTTTTTCTAGTGTCGCCGAAATGTATTCATGATTCAACGTATCGAATGCTGCGCGGATATCGAGGAAGGCAAAGCACATTCTCTGCTTGGTATTTGAGGAATATGATCGTAATAGCTTCACCGCCTTAATGCATAATAGGGTAGCGTAGTCGCTAAAGGCGAATTGGCAGGGTGGAATGTCTAGATGTTCTCTCAGTTTCTTCAAAATGACACGGTGGAAGAGACGACATAAGACGCTGGATATAGTGATTGGCCGGAAATTGGAGATGTCTTTCAGTGCATCATTCAAATCATCAGAAGACTCGATCTTCCCGGCTTTCGGAACTAGTAGACTGCGATTGCATCTCCAGGTTCTTGGCATATATCCTGCAGATATGATCATATTTGCAAGTAAAGAAATTATCTGACAATTCGGATCAAAACGGACCAATTGCTGTATCGATACTCTGTCAGGTCCTGCGGCTGACGACTTTGGCATCTTACGTAAGGCTGCTAGCAATTCGCTAGGTTGAATCAGATGTAGTTCGTAGTCGCTTGTGGAGCATGATCCGTTAGGCTGATTTGAATCGAGCGTCGTAATCCTCTTGTTGGTGTTGAATATCGATTTGAAGTGATCTTCGACTACGGCGAGATTTGACAAACAGGTGTAATTACCACGATTCCCTAACAGCTCCTTTGCCAGTTTGGGAGTATTGCAAAAGTAAAGAGCTCTATTGCGCCGTTTCCTTATATCTTTGTGCTGTTTGTTAGTTATCGCTTTAGTAGGTATACACGGAAGGATTCTGTTGGCCATGTCTGTGCACATATAGTGTATTGCGCATGCGTCGTTCTGCATGTTCCGTGGGTATATCACTAGATCCGTTTCTGCTGATTCCGTTATTATCCTAAATATGCGTTGAAATGCATTCGCCGCTATTTGAAGGCAGAATATCGGTGAGTATGGGCAGCTCGACTCTACTTGACGAACCAGCTGATCATACGTAAGAGCGTGCTCCTCCGAAAGCGTTGCTTGGCTATGCCAGTAGTTGACGTCTGATTTGAGTTCGGAGATTAAGTTGTGTCTCACGTCGGAATGCCTAGTGGGGTTTTTGTAGACTGCGTGCGATATTGATCGCAGAATTAGGTCTGCAGACGGTCTAAGCTGTACTGGTTTCAAAGAGAGAGATTCAAGGCGCTTGAGATCGGTTGTACGGCGTTGCTCGTCTATTCTTGTCAGATATGTAGTATAAAGAGAAACAAATCGATCGATAAGTATTTCGTAGGAATAGTCAGTCCTAGATACTTCAGACAATAGGACGCCGGTTAGGTTGCGAAGGCGCGGATGCAGGCGGCTATCGGAGTGTAAATTATTCAAGTATTCTGATATTATGGCGATCGATATGTTTGAACATGTTTGATTGCTGTCCATATCTGTAGACTTGTATCTAAGGTCAGAATCGAACGAGATAGGTATGTCAGTAGGTAAAGAACACGCTGCAGGGGGTACTTCAGGGTTATCCTGGAAGTAATCAATATTCGCTGTATTCTGCTCTGTATCAGACTGAATTTGTGGAGTTGAATTGTTGACTATTGCGAGCGGCCGAGGATCGTTCGTTATTACGTTTGGTATAGTAGTATGCTCGGTCATGCTTGCTAGGCAGGTATTTGAGTCAGTTATGGTATGATTAATGGCATCATTCATAATAACAGAGTTTGCAGACAGTGTCCTAGCACTCAGTGGTTTCTTGCATCTTGCTGCATGAGCTCGGATCGAGATAGAATTAGGTGATGAGAATTGAAGGCACTTGGAGCACGTGTATATAATAGACGTTAGTGGGTGTTCTTTGTTTCTGTGTTGCTCGAGCGATTTGAAATATGATTTACCAATAAACTGCTGGTTACAGATCGGACATGAAATTGTAGACCCACTATCTTGTGGATAGAGTACATTATTGTCGCGAGTAGTCCGCTGGGTTGCTTGGCTAATGGTAGGTGTAGAGTTTACAGTCATAGTATTTGTTTGGTAAGTAGAATTCTTGCTGGAAGGTGGTGATAACCGTCGCTTGTTAGACGCGCATTGTCGGAAGTGTAGAGCTATACCAGATGCTGTGGGATTGCAATATTGACAATTTGGGCACACAAATGTTGAGATGTGGCAGGAGTGTGCCGATGCCAAGTGCATCACTAAATTTTTGTTCCTTGCTTTCCCAGAAAATTCAGCGCTACAATGCGGACAGAAAAGTGGTAGAGCTGGCGGTGTATAGTTAATTGTGATTGTGTTATAATCGATATTTCTGTGCTCATCATTACTTGCGTATAAATTGGTAGATGTTGAATCGATGTCCTTGGAGGGCATGATATTATTGCCAAAAAAGTTACCGTCGCATGCCACTGCCTTGTCGCTTTGCGTTTCGAAGATAGAGCGTCTAGACATAGCGAACTCTAACTTGTCATAATCATGCATTGCGAGGGCAGAGGTACGGTTGCGTCCCTCGTCTAGTTCGCCGTCATCGTCCACGACGTGGGAAGTAGAAGAACGACTTGAGGCGGGATCGTAGTTGAACATAGCATATATAGATCGCAGTAATTACGACATTAGCTGCTGCTGCCCAGCCAAGGAAGCTGCTGATTGTCCGCGACTGCTTATTCGACGAACTTGAGTTCGCTTATATCGCAGCTTTCCTGTATATCTACAGGAATTTCCCCTATCCGCAACCTGGGGACGCGCTCGGTAGCACCAGTCACAGTGCCTCGAGAAAGTCATAGTTACTTCCGCCGTTTACCCGCGCTTGTTTAGATTTCGCCACGTTAACCTTCTGAGCACTGGGCAGAAATCACATTGCGTCAACACCGGTGACGGCTATCGCAATGCTCTGTTTTAATTAAACAGTTAGATTCCCCTTGTCCGTACCAGTTCTGGTTTGACTGTTCGACGCTAACCGATTACTGTACACAGCACAAAGTACCATGCACCGAAAAGCTGAAGCCGTCGAAAGGACAGAAGGCATCGGGGTCCGACCTCAGAACGCTACCTTGCGGCAACGCCATCGATCAGTCCCCAAATGCTACCGCCTCCCTCTTGCGACAGCCCGATCAACTCAGTCCTCAGAGCCAATCCTTTTTCCAAAGTTACGGATCTATCTTGCCGACTTCCCTTGCCTACTTTACCCCATCAACTAGAGGCTATATACCTTGGAGACCTGCTGCGGAATTAGGTACGATCAGGAACGAGACTAATATCACGCCCCCAGATTTTTATGAACCACACGATGTGCACGGTGCTACGCAGTAATCGCGTCGCAATACGGCAATTAGTCCCTGTCTCCGAATAACTCGTTTCCAGGGATATGTTACCTAACAAAGAAGAGAGAACTCTTCCCCGAACATCGCATGGCGTCTCTGGGTTTGTCAACGTTACCGTTTTTGCCACATTTCAAAGAAACATGACATAATCCGCATCCTGGCTCGGGAAGATTAACCCGATTCCCTTTCGATTGCGTGAGCTGAAAGCTCCACACTAATCACTGAATTTCACATACTCTTAGGATCGGCTGAACCATGTTCAATTAATGTTCACATGGAACCCTTCTCCACTTCAGTCTTCAAAGTTCTCATTTGAATACTCGCTACTGCCACTAAGATCTGCACAAGCGCCAGCTTCACGGGAGCTTACACTCCACGCTTCAATGCTAACGTCTTCGCCCTCCTACACGTTGATCACTTTTCAATTCTGAATATACCAGACACAATATCAACGGTTAAGCATAGGTTCATGTCTACAGCGCCATCCATTTTCAGGGCTAGTTGATTCGGCAGGTGAGTTGTTACACACTCCTTAGCAGATGCCAGCTTCCATGGCCACCGTCCTGCTGTCAATATCAACCAACACCTTTTATGGCATCTCATGAGAAACGTATCTGGCACCTTAGCTCAACGTTCAGTTCATCCCACAGCGCCAGTTCTGCTTACCAAAAATGGCCCACTTGGCGCACTCTATTCATACTCCCTGCTCAATTAAGCAGCAAGAGAGTTCTTACCCGTTTTAAGTTTGAGAGTAGGTCAAAGTTATTACAGCTCCGATTCCTCCAATCATTAGCTTTACCAGGTAAAACTAATATGCGCACCAGCTTTCCTGAGGGAAACTTCGGAGGGAACCAGCAACTAGATGGTTCGATTAGTCTTTCGCCCCTATACCCAAGTTTGGCGATTGATTTGCACGTCAAAACCGCTACGAACCTCCACCAGAGTTTCCCCTGGCTTCATTCTACTCAGGCATAGTTCACCATCTTTCGGGTCTCAACCTGAACGCTCAGGTGCAGTAGGCAGCAATTACATCTGTGCCACTCATCACTTGTGCTTATCATCAGCGCTCACGCATTTGTTCGCATCTCATATAGAGTTGTTTTCACTTTGCCTTTAAATTTCGTTTCAGAAAACGACTTGCGTTCGAGTTGAACTCCTTAGTCCGTGTTTCAAGACGGTTCGAATGATTCTTAGCAAATCGTGTTGCTCTCTATGAACCTTCAAACGTACAAACAGTCACTGTACAAATTCACGTATGTGAACCGCACATATAAGCAGCGCACATAGTTCGAGGCGTTTTCTAACAATGAAGTAACGATAGCAACTGCATCAGAGATACAGATAACGATACATTGCTGTAGGATACTTCATGAGAAGATCCCGTTCGACAAGATACCGCGCTAACGCAAGATCACCGAGCAACCATAAACATCATCAATTACAGTACTGCGTGCAATGCTATCAACACATTGACATGCATTCAATCAACAACACATAGTACTTGAATGATAAACATTTCTATCACTCAATCATTCGCTTTGCAGAGTACAGTTTCACGCACTTGTGAACTCTCTTTTCAGAGTACTTTTCAACTTTCCCTCATGGTACTTGTTCGCTATCGGTCTCGCAACAATACTTAGACTTGTATGGGGTTTGCCACACAATTTCGAACTGCACTCTCAAGCAATTCTACTCAAACATCGTCACCAGAATGCCATTTTAGTAGTATCACGGGCCTTTCACCCTCTCTGGGTAAGTTGCGTTCAATCAAACTTACACTACACAACAGCATTAGAACGGTAACGACACCAACATCACACTTTTTGATACTAGCAGCATCAAAATTCGATGATGGCCTTTCTATGTTCATTCGCCATTACTAATAGAATCCCAGTTGGTTTCTTTTCTTCCGCTTATTAATATGCTTAAATTCAGCGGATTATCTCACCCGATTTGAGGCCAAATATCGATCAATCACGACGACACTTCACTCATATGATTATCAATACCCAGTTACGCAGAGTTATCGTCCGTGTTTCAAGATATAGTGCAGTTCAGCTAGCATGTTCTACTATATATAGTCACTGATTAGAATTGCTCGCCTGCATTATGCACTTATCGTTAGCAGCGTTATTTAATATGTAGTCATCACTAACACTGTTAATATATTCATATTAATCGACCTCAAACGGATGTAGCTATGAGTTTGACCTCACAGCTGTCATTTGCGTTCAAAAACTATCTGTTCCGTGTGTCCTGCAGTTCACAGAAATTATCACATATGGCAACGTTCTTCCTCGATTTGCGAGCCAAGTGATTCACTGTACACCGACGTTCATTTCTTGTTTTAGCTACCATCAACAAGTAAATGATAGTTCTTGCCTAGCTCAAGAACATTATATTATTGCCACAAATTCAGTTTCAGTAAACAACAGTTTACAATCGAGGCAAGTCATATTCACATGACAATAATAATTAGAACTCCACCTTACCCTTACGTGGAATTCATCATGATCAATCAGTTAACAACAGAAGTAACAGTCAAGATTGTTCCCACCTATACAGGTGGTTTCAGCGTCAATGATCCTTCTGCAGGTTCACCTACAGAAACCTTGTTACGACTTTTACTTCCTCTAAACGCTCAAGCTTGGGCAGCTTCTAGGTAGATCAACAGGGTGGTTAGCCCCGTGACACCTATCCACAGACCTCACCAAATCATTCAATCGGTAGTAGCGACGGGCGGTGTGTACAAAGGGCAGGGACTTAATCAACGCGAGATAATGACTCGCGCTTACTAGGAATTCCTCGTTCACGAAGAATAATTTCAATCTCCGATCCCAGTCACGAAGGCTATTTACGATTCCGCATATCTTCCGACATGCGTAGTGCGCTTTGTGCCCTCCATTGTAGCGCGCGTGCAGCCTCGAACATCTGAGGGCATCACAGACCTGTTATTGCTCTACTTCGTGTGCTTAAGCAACACCTGTCCCTCTAAGAAGCATTGTAACGACGAACAATCGCTACGCTAATTAGTAGGCTAGAGTCTCGTTCGTTATCGGAATAAACCAGACAAATCACTTCACCAACTACGAACGGCCATGCACCGCTACCCACCGGATCAAGAAAGAGCTTTCAACCTGTCAATCCTCACGGTGTTCGGACCGGGTAAGCTTTCGCGCGTTGAGTCAAATTAAGCCGCAGGCTCCACTTCTGGTGTGCCCCTCCGTCAATTCCTTTAAGTTTCGATTTTGCAACCATACTCCCCCCGGAACCCAATCACTTTGGTTTCCCGGAGGGTGCTCGCCAAGCTAAATTGCACTGGCGAATCCCCAGTCGGCATAGTTTACAGTTAGAACTAGGACGGTATCTAATCGTCTTCGATCCTCTAACTTTCGTTCTTGATTAATGAAAACATTCTTGGCAAATGCTTTCGCAGTTGTCCGTCTTGCGATGGTCACAGAATTTCACTTCTAGCACCGCAATACGAATGCCCCCGTCTGTCCCGATTAATCATGACCTCTGCTTTCGTAAACCAACGAAACGGAACCGAGGCCCTATTCCGTCATCCCATGCAGCATTATACAAGCATAAAGCCTGCGTTGAGCACACTAATTTTCTCAAAGTGACATTGACCTTCTACCGCGACACACACTAAAGTGCATCAACGATGAACTGGCATAAAAAGGAGTGAATCCGTGGTAGCGACTCTAGGCCGTCCACGGACCATTTCCTGATGTCCAACGACGAGCGTTTTAACCGCAGCAACTTTAACATACGCTTTTCGAGCTGGAATTACCGCGGCTGCTGGCACCAGAACTTGCCCTCCAATAGATTCTCGATAAAATTCTTTCATTGTTCTCATTTCAATTGCCGAATCAAAAGATTGCGGCATCGCTACTTCTCGTCACTACCTCCCCGATCGGGGATTGGGTAATTTGCGCGCCTGCTGCCTTCCTTGGATGTGACAGCCGTTTCTCATGCTCTCTCTCCGGAATCGAACCCTGATTCCCCGTTACCCGTTACAACCATGGCAGTAATATCGACTGCCATCAAAAGTTGATAGGTCAGACACTTGCAATCAACGTCGCCCGCTCTAGGCGGGGCAATCCGAAAATTTACCCAGAGTCGTCACAATTTTGTTTTCTTGCGAAAACGTTGGCTTTGATCTGATAAATGCGTCCTTTCTTGCGTCAGGACTTTTGTGCATGTATTAGCTCTAGATTTTCCACAGTTATCCACCTGTCATATTGTCCCATAAACTACGACTGATGTAATGAGCCATTCGCGGTTTTCACCATATCTGGTATGCACTTACACATGCATGGCTTAATCTTTGAGACAAGCGTATAATTACTGGCACGATCAACCAGGTATAGACATTTAATCCCGTATCACAGGATTATTTTTCATCATGCTAGACACAACACACTAGGTGTTGCTACATACAATTCAATAATACCACTTCATGAACCCATCACGTTCAATTGATAGGTAATCCTCTCATTGTTGCTCCCCGTACAACAGCAAAAAGTAGTATTTGCTAAATTATCAACGTGTTCCAATCTGCCCAACGTTTATTCACCGTTTATGTGTACCCTTAATCATTGATTAAACGCACTATGTTTATGCACCGCTATCGTTATATGTTGATTAATCAACATCGCTATAGTATACAACTGCCTTTGTACACTTTTCTATGTAACAGTAATCACTGTCACATAACTGACACCTCTTGCATTATTAGTCGCCATGACTAGATGCAATATTTACCCGTATGCACCGCATTTCATTAGACATTGATTCCTCAACATCATTAACCACTTATGTATTGCTAGCCAACCAGTGCATTGCAACACTATCACTTGAGAGCACACACTGCGCACTCTCAACTTTGCTGAAATGTTACAATTCGTCTTTTCACTAAATTTACCAATTTTGTTAGTCTACAATTCGTCTTTTCACTAATTTTGCAAAAGATGTTTACTGTTGAAATGTTTTGCTAATTTATATTATTTAGACGTAAATATAAAAAATACAGTGTACGCTGAATGTTCAATGTGTGTTATAAAATGCAATCATGTATGCAATGTCGTTTTTCACATAATTTCATATATTACGTTAGTTCATCGATTCTCAATTTATTTTAAAATGCAAAATTTAAATATTAGCTCTCATAAATAGAAAGCAATATCATTTACACTGCAAATCGTCTTTTCACTAATTTTGCAAAAACAAATATGATCTAAGTTAAGAGTAGGTTTAACATAATATTATGACTGCAAATTAAAATTTTCCATGGCGTTAGTTAATATTTGATATACGAATAAATTTTTTAAACATATGAATATAATTTTAAAAGTGTTAATTAATATTTAATAAATGTAATTATTTTTTAGTATAGGAATAGATTTATAGACGGTTACAACAATCTTATGTTTAATATTTTCCATCCATCGGTTCGGTGAATATATAAATCAATAATATTAATCTAACGAATAAGCAATATTTTCATCTATAGATATTCATCAAATATTTCAAATTAACAATTGAACAAAAGAGAGATTTCATTCTTGGAAAAAGCTATTTATTAACATAAGATTATTCGACTAAAATAATAATCAAATTAAGACTCGATCTACATAGTTACCGTTCGGATATTTACGAAATGAACATAATTTGTAAGTAGAATAGTGTTTATAAAGTATGATAATTTTGATATTCTACATTTCGTCTTTTCAAGGTATAGTACACATTATAGTACAACGCACTAAACATAATAGTACAACGCACTATACATTATAGTACGACAAACTATAACGTATATTAAAATATACATAATAGTGCGGTATTAAAGAAGGTATAGAGTTTAATAATGTAAATGGAACTACACAGAGGTAAGATAATCGGGCATCAACGTGAAGGGGGAATAATGGGTTAGTAAAAACCGTAATAAATAGCGTAGTTCAAAACATTAATTTCAGTAAAAATTTAGAAAAAGTATGTGATTAACCAGTAGTATAATTATAAGGGATCCCTTTGAATACTGTGAACATTTTTATATCAAATATGAGGGGGTAAAAGGGCTTAGTACATGATGTATTGTAGTTCATCTTATATTTCATAATATTGATTCGACTGGACCATTGTTCAAATATGGATAATATTGTTCAAATATAGATAAAGTGTAAATGATTGTTCAAATATGAATAATATTGTTTAAATTTGGATAAAGTGAAAATGATTGACGGGTAAAATATTAATGAAAACTATGATTATGTCGAATTATAATTTATCGGTGAAGGGGTTAGTAAATGCTGTAATACAAAATGTAGTAAATAATATAAAATCAGGTCAAATATTTAAAACATGCAGTATATTCTAAGGTAAACCTTTGAATACATCGAATATTTGTTTATCGGGGACGGGGGGTAAAGGGGTTAGTAGGTAATGAATTGTTGTTCATAATAAATTTAATAATATTGATTCGACTGGGCCAATGTTCAAATATTGATAAAGGGTAGAATATTAATAAAAACTGATTATATCAAATTAATATATATCGGGAGGGGGAATATGTGGTAAGTACAAGCAGTAATACAAAATGTAGTAAATAATATAAAATCAGGTCAAATATTTAAAACATGCAGTATATTCTAAGGTAAACCTTTGAATACATCGAATATTTGTTTATCGGGGACGGGGGTAAAGGGGTTAGTAGGTAATGAATTGTTGTTCATAATAAATTTAATAATATTGATTCGACTGGGCCAATGTTCAAATATTGATAAAGGGTAGAATATTAATAAAAACTGATTATATCAAATTAATATATATCGGGAGGGGGAATATGTGGTAAGTACAAGCAGTAATACAAAATGTAGTAAATAATATAAAATCAGGTCAAATATTTAAAACATGCAGTATATTCTAAGGTAAACCTTTGAATACATCGAATATTTGTTTATCGGGGACGGGGGGTAAAGGGGTTAGTAGGTAATGAATTGTTGTTCATAATAAATTTAATAATATTGATTCGACTGGGCCAATGTTCAAATATTGATAAAGGGTAGAATATTAATAAAAACTGATTAGATCAAATTAATATATATCGGGAGGGGGAATATGTGGTAAGTACAAGCAGTAATACAAAATGTAGTAAATAATATAAATTCAGGTCAAATATTTAAAACATGCAGTATATTCTAAGGAAAACCATTGAATAATGCGAATATTTGTTTATCGGGAAAGGGGGGTAAAAGGGGTTAGTTAGAAATGTATTGATGAGCATAATAAATTTAATAATATTGATTCGACTGGGCCAATGTTCAAATATTGATAAAGGATAGAATATTAATAAAAACTGATTAGATCAAATTAATATATATCGGGAGGGGGAATATGTGGTAAGTACAAGCAGTAATACAAAATGTAGTAAATAATATAAATTCAGGTCAAATATTTAAAACATGCAGTATATTCTAAGGAAAACCATTGAATAATGCGAATATTTG
>WNNJ02003229.1:0-23051 GCA_012934845.2 Pomphorhynchus laevis
ATATTAATATTTAAATATTAATTAATATTTATTAAATATTGTAATACATATTTAACAGTAATTTTTTAAATTAATGTTAAATATAACGATTGGGTAATAAAAGACGTCTCCAAAATCATCACAATTTAGTTTAGCAGCTAAGAACTGAGAATAACTCACTAAGAATCTTTTATGATTAATCTCACGATATTATGAGTAATTAATTAATATCTCTTAATCTCTTAAATATTAGTATTTAAGTATTTAAGTATTTAAGTAATATTAGTATTAATCTCTTAATCTCATGTTCTTAGTGAGTGAGAACAGGATCTTTACATATTACATAATTCTTTGATAATATAAATAAATTTTTCTTCTGATTGTGGCACAATATTATCCTCACAGGTATTGTTCCTATTTTTGATACAGCAGGACGCTACTAATCAATCCTGGCTATCCAGACTGATTATTAGCGTCCTGCTGTATCAAAAATAGGAACAATACCTGTGAGGATAATATTGTGCCACCACCAGAAGAGTTTCAGCTCACAGATGCATCCAAGTTAAATTAATCAATAAATCTAATAAAAAATAGCGATTATTAATCCTTATTTCCACATTCTGAATTTGCGCAATCCGGTTGTCTACCTGATTTAATTTTGAAAAAGGTCACTTCATAGATAGCATGATAATATGGACTGATTCTTAATCTAATGCACAACCTTTATATTCGGCATTTTTGAGTAATCGATTTTCAATGTGTGGTCTTTTAGTGTACGGATTCAATTTGATATTAATATTCAAATGATTGACGCCGAGAAGCAAGGTGTATAAATAAAATAACTTATGCATTAATAGATTTATTGATTTATTTGATATTAGTAATTAAACTTATATTTTTGCCCGAGGTTTTAGTTGTGTAGAAGTATGCGAACGTATAAATTACTTGCTGTGTGGATTATATTTGGCCAAAATTAGCAAAATTTTATCCCATTGCATTACGCGATTAAGTTTAGGTTAAGGAGGATCACGGTTGTCGCCACATGGCGTGATTTAATTGAAAGCGAACTCTTTTTTAACGGCAGTCAAATTAATTTCAATTTTAATTATTTAAAGTTAAAATTATTTTTGTTTTTTTTTAATAATTCAATTCTTAATTTAAAACTTAATTAAATTATTTCTAAATTCCATAAGTATATAATAATTCTGTGGATCGGTGTTACGCACCTTACCTCCGACTTCTTACCTCCGACTTCTTTTACCTACTCATTGCGCTCGTAAGTTCTTCCAGCATATTATTAACAATCAATGCATCGATGTATGCGGTTTCGTGTAAATATAAAGTCGGATTTTTTTGCACTAAACCCTTTTACCGTTTCCCCATTTCCTCAGCTACAGCCGTGGCAATACAATGCAGTTGTTCCATTGAATATATTTTGAAGAAATAGACCAAACGTGCAATAGCCTAAACTGTTCTTAATTTTTTTGCCGATCGAAGCGCAAGTGTTTCATTCAGCAAATGATTTTTTTTTCTCTAAATTATCGTCTGACAAATCGTGAAGTCTTTTAACTGTAGCGGCAAATAATGAAACTTTATTCATTCTCCTAACTTCAGTGGTCCCAAGCATAAGTCCAACAATTTCCATACATGCTGCTTTAATAAATGCTCTGTGATAGTTTCTTCTGACTTTTAATTAATTTTGAAACATGGTAGTTAGCTTCTAAGGCCTTTCTTCAAATACTATAACGGACGATATCATAAATTTCCGTCGTTTATTTTGTTCTAAGCAGCTCTCGAAATATTTTTATTTTCATCAGTGTAGCCGAACGGTTGAATACATATGGTGATTTTATTGACTGGCTACAATTGATATTTTTATAGTTGCTCGCCGATAATGATGCACTGTGGTTTTATACCGTTCGTCACCACACCTCGAGAATCCTATTTAATGTAGTATTCGTTGTACTTTCTTAAACAATCTTCTTTGATTTTTGTTACACCTTTGCAATGCTCATTTCATCGGTACTTGAATCCTGATATTTGCCATGTAAAATTTATCAATTTTAAAGGGGTATAAAACTTGGTATGCATCACACGAAGTACAATTAACGATAGTATCTATCGTTAATTGTATAAACATGTTTATTGAACTTTGTTCAGTTGAAATAGTCACGGCTCTGCACGCGATAGTTATGATCTAACTCGTGTAAATACGGTATAGCGAATACTCATGAGTCTTTAGTGACGCGCATAAAAGTCAATTTTCATTGCAATGACTAATTTGGTACATATTGTGTACAAAAGCACATTATGCAGTTTTCGACAGTTGCACCAGGCCTCGGAAACTATTGAAAAATTATTTAGTTATAAATAATTACTATAATTGTCTAATTTATGAGATAATTTTACAACATTTAAAAAGACAATATGTCTTTAAATGTCTTCAATATGTAACATAACAAAGAATACAAAGAATAACTAATAATACAATATAACAAAAAAATACATAACAAAAAATGCTAAATACCTAATAAATGCAAAAATGTAAAATGCAAAATGTAAAATGCTAAATGCATTGAATTTGGCAGAGGCACATCGTTAATCATCATACCGGTTGTAATCCACTCTTAAGTGGATCATTTTTAATGTATTATTATGTTTGATTATTACTTGGATTAATAAAATTATTATCGATGATAAAATCGAAAGACCACAAGATCGTGCTTATCCAATCTGTGCAAGATAAGAATGGGTTGTCAGTGTTTCTGACGGTATGGTTAGGGATTGGATCTTCTTAGATTTCATTAAGGATTTTAGAAATGCTCAGAAATAACGACATCAATCCGATTGTAGTCAATTGGATTAAAGAGTTGCTGTCGCATCGATCATATTATGTCGGCGAGACATAATGCAAGACAAGTATTACAAGTCACTATTCTATTATGGGTATTACATGCCACTGTTCAATATTAAAAACGGTCTAAAGGTTGATTCAGATAATAAAACCTATATTATATTGGAATCCAAAATAACATAAAAATCCAATGAAACCTAGGTTCATATGTAGTGCGTTTAAATGTACATTTAAGCCACTTTCTGTCTATATGAATAAAATACTTAAAGTAATTAAAGCACACTTTAAAAAATATTGCAAGGTAAGCGAAATTAATACTGGTATAAAACACTATTTCAGTATTAATTCTACAAAAGAATTTTTAGAACAGACAAAAGGAATAAATTTTCAGAATATAAATACATACGATTTTACTACGCTTTATACAAATCTAGATTCAGGATATATTAAAGAAGCGTTAGTAAAATTAATTAATCTTATATTCGGACAACGATATACATATATATTATAATAATTATAACGCCTATCTAACAAAAATTAAACAATAAAGTAAATATAAATATATGGATAAAATTGAATTAATAGTATCCTTAAATATTTAGAAATATCAATATTATTTAAAGATAAGGACATCTATATTTAGACAAGTAAAAGGTGTTCATTCCAATGGGTGGTAATAGTAGCCCAATCGTAGCTGACTTGTTTTTAAGCTTTATAGAATATGAATTTGTTCATAACTGTGTAAAAACTAAATCTAAACAATATAAATATATGAAATATATGTTTCGATACATTGATGATATATGTGTATTCAATTTTAATGATTTTTATCCAATAAGCAAACAAATTTATCCAGGTAGCCTTAATAAAACCAATATTAATGATAAAGAAGGTGTATATCTAGATATAAACATTAAATTAACATTAACTAAAACTACTATTAATTTATATCGTAAAGATGACATATTTAAATTTACAAGAAACATTTTTGCATGAGCATTCATGCATACCATATAATATAAAATATAATACATTAAATAATGAAATTTTAAGAATTGCAACAATATGTAATGATATTGGCTTTCTTCAAAATCAATTAAATAATTTAATAGATACATATTTTAAAGGTTACTTTAGAAAATAAAGTCAAACAGAAAATAGTAAAATATAAATTAACAATATATAAATTTATTCAATATATAATTTATTTATTACAATAAATAAATTAAAACTTTTAAGTGAAAGTTTTTATATACCTTGGATTATAATATATTATAAGATACATATTTTAAATATAAAAATATAAAAATATCATCAAACAGAAAATATAAAATATATAAATCAACACAATATTTTAAAAAATAAATTTTAACTTTTAAATGAAAATTTCTAATGGATGAATAATAAACAATATGCTCTTTATTAGAATAAGATACTAGATAAGTAAATTCATCTGTGGAAATACGTCATTAGCATGTATTTGGCCCCGCTGTAATGTTGTGTCAAGAATAGAGGACGATATAACCTGATAACATCCCAGTTTCTCTTGATGACCTAATTTTTATTCTATCATATTTATTTTAATACAAACGTATTCTGTTTTAGATTATTGATTCATAAAAATTCTTTGTTATAAAAATCTGAATTATAAAAAATATATTTTATTTTAAATGCATGTAAATTATTATAAATACATTAAATGCATGTATTGTATAAAATATGTGGAATCAGTTAACTGATCTGATTTGTTTATTGATTTTTTATGTATTTATTAAAATTAAATATATGAAAGATTATGCTAGAAAGATAATACATCATTATTATACATTGGTTTTACCTTATATTTGACCCAAACGTTTATTTGACTAAATTTGTTATAGAAAGTGTACAAGCTTTAATAAAAATAATTTACTGATAACATCCACTAGGCAGCATAACAATATAAATTTTATGTCAAAATTTTGATGTAAAAAGGTCGAATAGATTTTCTGATCCATTTTGATTCAGTTTGTGGTTAAGTTACACGTCGTCTCCGAGAACGTACTGTCTGAATTTGTCTAAATTGTAAAAGTTTGCTTTAACCGTTCTCCCACCGAAGAAACGTCCATTTAAGTCAATGACAGCTTTCGTTGCCGAATCGATTCTCTCAAACTCGACAAAAATACGTACTGCGTCTTCATCACATGCGTCAGGTATTTCAAATATCATCACTTTCTTCACCTTTCCGTATTTGGAACACTCTTCACTGGTTTCCCCTTCAAGTTCGTTGTCTACTTGACCATGTGTAACCATATTTCGAAGCAATACAACTTTTGACGGATTTCTTAAGATATCGGTATTATTTGCAGCTGCTGGCTGCTCAGGAGTCGAGCAAGATGTATCTGGCTGTGCTAAAGTGCTATTAGTCTGTCGACTGTCAGGATCCGCTCCGACAATTTTTCCACCTCTTTTACTCGTTTTTTCTACTGAAAGTGCTTGGCTTATACCCTGGTTGGATTTCCCTAATCCTAGACCCTCTCGATATCCCATCTTTGCCATTATTTTAGAAATTACTGCAGGTCCAACTTGATGCATGCGACACGCTTCATCTTCAATTTCCTCTATGCTTGACGATGTGATTTGTTTTCCACGTGCTAAATACAGGACATTAGACGCAGTCAACAATAGATCGCAAATGATTGCCAAAATCTGAATTTATATTCTCTCAAGTTTATTTTCAATGAAATATTAGCGAGCATTCATTTTGACCTCAAATTATAAAATATTACAAATATGATTTAAATTTAATTTTAAATTAATAATAAAAAAGGCTGCATTTTATAGTTAGATTTTAATTGAATTTTTTCGATATTAAGCAAAAGTTAAATATTAAATTTTCAATTCAAAATTTCGTGATAACTGTATGCTCTACCAATAAAATTTCAAATAAAGAAAATTGACTTTGTAAATTTTAATTTACTAAATAGTATATTCTATTTACAGTCAAAATATGCTTATCAGTTACAAAGTAGATATGATTTATCTATATACATCAACAAAATATTATTAAAAATAATATACTAAATAATCAAATTTCCTCAGAGTAAATACGTCATTAGCATGTATTTGGCCCCGCTGCTATGTTGTGTCGAGAATAGTGGACGATATAACCTGATAACATACCAGTTCCTCCTGATCACCTAATTTTTATTCTATCATATTTATTTTAATACAAACGTATTCTGTTTTAGATTATTGATTCATAAAAATTCTTTGTTATAAAAATCTGAATTATAAAAAATATATTTTATTTTAAATGCATGTATTGTATAAAATATGTGGAGTCAGTTAAGTGATCTGATTTGTTTATTGATTTTTTATGTATTTATTAAAATTAAATATATGAAAGATTATGTTAGAAAGATAATACATAATCATTATTATACATTGGTTTTTCCTTTATATAAGAAAAAAAACCTATTTTATTACGTCACTACATAGTCTATAAGTATTTATGATACTACAATAGGTACAATTTAATATTATAAAGATACATTATATATATATTTAAAATACATTTACTATAAAAATAGTATAATATTATATTATTAAATATATATTATAATATTTAATGGATACATTTGATAAACTTTATAATTAAAAATTATAAGGTTTAAATTATTTTTATAAAATATTAAGCATCACACCGAAGCTTCATAATGACGATCATATTAACACGCGTGATAGGTATACTTTCCAAGTGATTCTAGATGGCGGTTACGTTCTTCATATTTATGTGACATGTTCTATCATCCCTGAATTCCACTATTTGTAGCTAACAAAGAACACGTTTAGCTTAAACGTACATAAAACAGGCATCCTGTATTTACCATAATGAGTAGAAGCAAACGTATTATCACAAACGTTCTAGCTTTGGTTTTTGTCACTTCATTATTACCATAAAACATTTTTTTATAAATATGTATATATAGAAAATATTTACAATTTGAGGATAGGTTTTTGTAATGATTAAAAATTAAATATTTTAAACACCATATTTTATTGTGTTCTAAAATTAAACTAAAATAAAAAATTTCATTTCGCTAAACGATGACTTAGTTGATAGAATTGAATAACAAATGTAGCTTAATTTGTGAGGTTTTTGTATTTTCAAATTAAAATCAAAATTCATTAATAATGTCTTATTTCATAATCACACACTTTTAGATGACCAGGTAATAAGGATCAACAGCACACGAACATTTCGCTAGCAGAAACATATTTTATTAGTTGATGTTAATAATATTTTAATAATATTTTGTTCTCATTTATAAAAAATAAAAAAATTATCAAACTTGATGAACATTAGTCCGGAAAATATTATATCTGGGAAAACAAAGTCCATTCTTTGATGAAAAAAATCATCAAGCTGGAAAATTTGCAAAAAATAATAATGTAGTATTAATATATTATTTTAATAATATTTTGTTGATTATTATTTCTCCATTATCTTTTACAAAAAATATAAAATAATTAATTTTATAAAAATTATAAATTGTGGATATTTTAAATAAAACTATTTTCAATTGAAAATGATGAATTATGGAAAATGCTATCAAAAGGGTATAAATATAAATTAAATAATAATAAAATTTACAATTCGTTATATAATGACTTAAATGCTTACTTTGGTAAGATGATTAATAGTGAAAGCTTAAATACATCTAAGATAAACATTTGGAAAACTTATATATTAGATAAAATTAAAAATAAAATGAAAATAACAAACAATTATAAAAGGAAAGATAAAATTAATAAAGATATGTATAAAGAACTTACTAAATTAAAGGATAACTATATAATAACAACTATTGATAAAGCTAGTAATAACTTTGTCTTCATATGCAAAAAGCTTTATTATGATATACTGATGAAAGAGGTTATTTCTAATGATTTAAATATAAACACAGCATATGAATGTAGTGATTTAAATTTAGAAACAATTATTACAAGTCACTGTTCAATATTGAACATTAAATTAACATCAATTAAAACTACTTTTAATTTATATCGTAAAGATTTAAATTTACAAGAAACATTTTTGCATGAGCATTTATGCGTACAATTAAATAATGAAATTTTAAGAATTGCAACAATATGTAATGATATTGGCTTTCTTCAAAATCATTTAAATAATTTAATAGATACATATTTTAAACTAGGTTACTATAAAAATACCATGAAACAGAAAATAGTAAAATATATAAATAACCCCAATAATATTAAAAATATATTTAAACTCCTAAGCGGAAATTTTTATGGATGGATCATAAAAAATATACTTTGTATTAGAATATAATACTATATAATCAAATTTCATCAAAGGAAATACATCATTAGCATGTATTTGTCCCCGCTGCAATGTTGGTTAGAGGAGTTAGGGGACGAAACCTGATAGCATAGCAGTTCCTCCTGATTACCTCTAATCCTTATTATGATTCAACGTCTGTTATTTATTAGTCAATTCATACAAATTGGCTTTTAATTTAACGTGAGAGATAAGGTTCGGAACCTGATAACATAGCAGTTCCTTCTGATGAAATCTATTCCCAATTCTGATGCATCGTATATTATTTATTCGTCAATTCATAAAAATTGACTTTTATTTTAAATTTCAATTTTTTATTTTAACGTGATCTAAAATCCTTTAAAAATTATCTAGCGTTTAAGTTCTTGTGCATGTTTATAGTCAGAATAAATTATATTTATTCTGACTATTTAATAGATTATAATTATAATCTATTTTTAACATTCTTAAACGCATACGAAGATAATTAAATGCTAATCAGAATCATTACCAATGCACACAAGGATACACATTATGTGACGATAATATTTGTTTCAATCATTCGCATTCTTTTTCTTATTAATTAAAATAATTAAATTTTATTATTTAATGCTTTTTAAATTGAATATTTTTGTTTAGAATAAACTGTGTAACACCTTTCACGAATGCGGTCAAATAATATAAAATAATTTTGAAAATAATTTTGATTTACTGATTCAAAATTATTATTTTTATTTATTTATTTTTAAATATATTATTATATTAATAATACGTAGTCTTATTTAGCTGATTTGATTTCTTCGTTCTTGTAAATTTACAAAATTAAATAACTAAATTTCGCATGTTGCCATCAGATCAAATAACTAATTCTACGTATTTTAGACAAATTAAAAATGACGATAAAGTAAAATTTAAATAGTTGTCGTTATATAATAGTTATAAAAGATTAAATATATAATATTTATACAATTATAAATATAATTTTATATAATTAATTATTATTAATTAATATTTACTTAAATACTCATGCAATAACATACTTTGCATTCTTTCGTTCACCCTTTCTCATATGCCTGGGAGGTGTGGGATTTCAAGATAAAAAGTGCATCATTGTTTGGTAAATCAATTTTATACCATTTTCTGCAAAGTAGTAACACTTTTTTTATTTACGTTGTTTGAAAGTTAACAGCTGAAATGTTGATTAACGAACGATACAAAGAAAATCAATTTTATCTTTATAGTCCGGATATTTCAAAAATACTGGTTTAAGATACTAGTGGGGTCAATGTGTCAAAGCATTCAATAATAAATTTATATATTACAAATTTTACAACATAATGGCCTTTATATATTTAAGAGAAATAATTTAAGCGAAATAAGGATACCAAATCAGTTCTTAGTTTAAGTAAGTTGTTTTAAAAATAAAATCAATCTAATACAGTCACCCAAAGTGCGATAATTATTGAACTTTAGTCAAGCAAAGTACAATAATTCTGTTATTCGATTTAGGAATTATATTTAATATAACGAAAACTATTTGGCTAGCAGCAGTTAGCGAAATAAAAAAAATAAATGATAGTGATTATTGATCCTGCTCCGAAATTTCAAATAAAGGATCAATATCAGATATTTTTAAACGTATATTTTATCGTACGCATATGGATAATGATCAAAAATTCGAAACATTAGAATACTTCGTTCTCTTAATAAAAGTCGAAAATCTTCGACTTCTGATGAAATGCAATTGAATGAACAAATAAAACAAAATTTACCGGAATTCTCCTGCCTTTTTCGTTCGGCCTCGCGAAGTTTCCGCTCTTTGAGATCTTCGTAATCATTCGGGCGCAATGGATCGTATTCGTTAGGGCAATATGGTGCGTTTCTCAGAGGGCTATCAAGATAGGCGGGTTTTAACCTTACAATACCTCGCGAATATGTGTTTGATGAATGACTAGATTTGTTAGCTGATTTTTGGTTAGGAGCTGATATTTCCATTTTCCCAGTTAAGCAATTAAAAGATATCTCAGGTCCCTCATATAACTTACGACCACGCTTTCTACTCGCAAAATCAATAACTGGGGCAGGCACTGTAGATTGCCTGTGTACCGTCCGATCGGCATTCGTTAGCTTTTTTGAACAGACATTTATTAGAAATAACGATAGATATTTATAAATGGATTAGAATCAAAACATTTTATGGCAACGAATTGCATTCATTTTAATTGTTAAATGTGCAAAATACAATTTATATATTAAATGCATTTTTGTTGTACCTTTTACACGGTTTTATATACCATTTCTAAACGGATTGATGGAAAACAAACTCTTATTAAATTTATTTATAGAATATCTTAGTTTGAATTTAAAAAGTATACAAAGTTGCCTGAAAGACATACTGTGGCTTAATATCATGCAATAAATAACCTATACATGTATCATAAAGATTTAATATTATTTAACCGTAAATTTGAAATTTATCGAGTTTATAATTCATAATTAATGACTGATTCGCTGACACCAACTATTTGATTAAACAAAGCAATCAGCAGTCTTGAATGGATTCGATTAAACCACTAATGCTGAGTATCACATTGTGTTTAATATACGATAATTGGTATCGCGTTTGTCGAGAGAGTATAACGAAATCCTCTTGACAACTAGCATTATGAAGTTTTGTAAAATCAACCTTTCATTTTAGCTAATCCTGTGCTTTTAGTATGTGAATAAAATCCGAAACCCCTGTAAATCAGTCCGAGATATATGACGCTATCTTTTCCTGTCTGTTCGCTCTGGTGACTGAAGATATTTGCAGCTTGTTAGAAAGATTCAATTATTAATCAATTAAAAACTATTAAATTGATAATTATTTTATATTAATTATCAATAATTAATATTTATTAATTAATTTCCGTTAAGACGAACGTTTGAAAAAATACGTGAAATTTTTGTATTTGGAACTGTGCATATTTCTGATTAAGGAAATCAACAAGATTACTTGCATAAATGGTATATAAACGATATAATGTCTCATAGTTTATACACTATGAACATTCATTGGCAATACCTTGTATGATAGCTTCGTCCTCGTTATATTGAAAACATGCTTTGTTAATAATCATGCATTGGCATGTTACTATTCAGTAATCTTGTATTTCTTCGTGATTACTTGATTACTGAGGGTTACATCAAATTACGACCATCCAAAAAACTTAACATCCCAAATACTATTTTTATTATCAAATATCAAACCAAAAAATAATTAACTTTAAATGTTTAAATTTTCAATAAATTATATATTTTTTTCAATATATAATGTCCTTTTGTATCAACATCATTGTATGGCCTGAAAAGAAATAAGACTAACAAAAAAAACAATTTATTTAAATAAACTATTGAAAATCAAAAATATCAAATTAAACTATCAGAATTGAATGAAGCTTTTAAAACTATTTAACAAAAATCAAATTAGTCTTCTTAATTTACATAATCTATATAATCCGAAAAATACATGCATCTGGTCACAATATCAAACCTCTCCCTCATATCTTACCCTTTTAGCTTTAAGTTGAGATTTAAGTAGATCAATTCCAGAATTCCAATTTGAATTCGATTTAATTGATACTTTGTCATCGAGGACTCCATCGTAGAGCGACATCTCGAATATTTATCAATTCTAAAATAGCAAGCAGATAGATCGTAATTATCATAACGGCAACTGAGATTATCTCACACTTCAATAGCAATTTCCAAAAAAAATATGAAATAAAATATGTATTAAAAATATAATTTTTGCCTTCTCACACCGTTTATATCAAAAAGACAATGGTAACGCTAACAAGATATCATTTTTATTATAAAATAAGAGATTGTTTAAAAGAAATTTCTTTGTTATTTTATAATATTTTAATATTATAAAATAATATTTTATATTATAAAATATTATTCTATTATTACAGGTAATAACCATAAAGCTGTTTTGACCGCTCACAAAAAAACAAATTAATACAAGGAAAAAAATAAAAAAAAATCAATCATTATATATATTAGAACCATGGGTACTGCAGTAACCACCACTCGTTCTCATTTCGAATCCAACTCTTTATACTGGATTTACATTCATTGATTGTATGCACCGCAACGACATCATCTGGAAGACAATTCCAAACATTCACCGCTCGATGGGACAGTCGGAAATGACGAGGGCATTTAACTTGTTAATGTACTATCAGTACTTTCGAGTGCCCTCTACGTCCATCCCATTCATTAAGTTCAATTCTATTTGCTGGAAAATTTTCATCTTCATTAATTAGTCGATACATAGCTAGAAGGTCGAAAAGAAGGAACCTTTCACGCACTGTCGGCATATTCAAACTTTTTATTCGTGTCTCAGGGAATATATCGTACCTGAGGACATAATTTCGTAAACCGTCGAAGTACGAGCTCTAATTGATCAAGTTCTGTACGCGTACACGGAAAGACTGCTGGCGGCACATATTCTAATATCGGTCTTATAAGAGCATTATATAAACGTACAACACAAACGGGAGATGGGTCTTTAAAGCAATTTTTGACAATATAGGTCATTCTTCTTGATGCGTTACAAATCCTATTAGTGTTAGTACGTGTTTTCAAACAGAATGTAATGCGCGGTAACAACAAATTCGTTGGCAAGAAAATATTCTTAACTCACATGGCTATGACCTAATCTCATATGTGCACACTTTCTAATATTCAATACAATTCCAGTGTTTAAGGACCATCGATAAACAATATCTAACATATTTTGAAAGTCATTTAGATCCTTGTCGGTTTTAATCAATTTCCATACCTTTACACAATCGGCAAAACTAAAACACTGCAATCATCAAGTAAACCAAATAGATGATTCATAAAGATGCGAAAACAACAAAGGACCTAAGACCGATTCCTGTGGTACTCCTGAGGTGATAGAACTAGAAGTCGATATACATTGACCTACACAAACAGCAAATGATCTATCTTTAAGAAAATCTTGAATCCAGCTTCGAATAAAGCGATTGAATTTATAAGACTCAAAGGAGGATATAATTATTTTGTGAGACACTCTATCAAACTCCCAACTAAAGTCGAGAAATATCACGTTGATACAAAAACCCGTAAGCAACAAGTCCAACCCAATATTTACGAGCATGTAACAAGTTTGTAAGACATGAACGACGAGAGTGAATCATCTATTTCGCCATTTTTTAAAATTGGTACTAGAATCGCTTTTTTCCAGGCAGAATTTAACTTCGCGATGCCTAAGCTTAGCTCAAAATGAGAGTTAATTGCTCAGCCGGAACAGGAGCAAGTAACTTAAGTTCGGGGTGGATACCATCTGAGCCTGATGATGATCTAGATAACCTAGCAAACCCAACAAAAACCTCATGTGATGTTATCATTTGAAACGGAAAATCAACTTTTACCTGATGTGATGCTGCATTTCTACAGACGCCAGTGAATAAGTCTAGCGTTAGCTCAAAAGAGGATGCAAACACTTCATTCTATCTGGCGATGTCACGTGAGTGTTACCGTTTCTTAAAAATGCAATAGCTGGTAGCAGAGCTTTGGATCCCTTCACATAAGACCATTTTTTGTTCTGCATCAATTTCTAAAGCTACTTGATTTTCAAAACTTTGCCTTTTTGTAATCTTAATGGGATTAAGATTACAATCTTAATCCCATTAAGATGGGATTAAGATTAATCAATTAAATTTAATTTCCCATTAAATTTAATGGGAAACTTTAAATAGTTGATACTGATCCATTATTGATAAATAATTATTGGAGCTGGATCAAAGGAAAGACAAAATTATTTTTGATATTTCCCTAACTACTGTTAGCATCTTCAGAAAATTAATGTTTTTTAATGTACATGCTTATATAAAAAGTTCAAAACGATCACTGCCATTTGCTTTGGGTAGGTGCTGCTGTTGTTAGCGATAACCATATGCTTTTACTGTTGTTTAAATTTTTAACACGATTTCGGCAACTTTTGAAGGTACACAAAACGTAATGAATAATGATGATTCAAAATAGTTTAAAAACAAAACAAAAATAATAACCATAATATTTTCATTCAAAATAAATAATTTGAAAAAAAATAGAAAAAATATAAAAAAATAGTAATTAAAATTTCTAGAAAAATTAAATAAAGTATAAAAATAAAATAGATTATTTAAACAAAAGAATCGTTTACAACATCTTTATAAAATATTTAACGTTACGCCAGGTTTATTATTCGGCATAATAATATTGGAGTTTTTATGAATGTAATAAGTCTCAAGAATTTTTCTATTTAAACAAATGGTTTATTTTGCTAAAACAACATTATTATAGTCAATATTGTGATCTAAATTTAAACTATGGTCTACAAAAGCGTTACTTAGGCCCTTTTTGAGTATTTGTGTTGTTTAAATCTAGTCTCTAATGGTTGACCTGCTTGACCCACATATATTTTATCGCATTCTAAACAAGAAATTTAATAAACAAATCCATCATTATCATGTTTGGGTTTCTTTTTCAAAATGTTGTTAGACTTCGGTATTTTACTATTATACAAAACAATATTTGAAGTTATTGGGACACTTCATCTTGTCCCATGATGTTGGGAAATTGGTATTCCACGAAACAGCATTTAAATTATTTAAATTTTTATAATAAACGGATATTTGAAATATCATTAAATGTTCTACTAACGACGACATCTAAAAATGTTTATCAATGTTCCAACATTTTGGAAAATATCTGCTGCTAATTCTTTGTTTTTACGAAGTAAAATTATTGTTTCCAATATAACTGAGCTTGAAACAAATAATAAGATAATTCGAATTCTATTAGATTAAAACGGTTTTCCATCTCGGGCAAATAAAAAGGCTTTCTACAAAAGTACCAAAAAGGATAAACAAGTTGCTTTTGGCCCAGAACGAGAAAAAAATACATAGGATTACCATTTATAAATAATTTTTGGAATAATAATAATTTATTTAAAGTGGCAAATGCGTGCCAACTGCACTCTTACAAGTCCACTAACTAACAAAAAAAACAGCAAAAATCATACAGTTAAATTACTTAAATTGTTAAAATGTGATCAGAATTGGCGTTTGAAGCACGATATTGAGGTTGATTTGTGTATATGATTGGGCAGAGGATTCCACGAGAGAGGAGTAGTCACAACGAAGGAGCGGAAGCTAAAAGAGGTTTAGTACAGGACGAGAATTGTCGAGAAAAGGAAAGTTGAGAAATGAAGGGGTATGAGAAGTTATAAGGCGAAAAGCAATGATAAGAAGACGAATTTGAACACGACAATAAATGGTAGGCCAATCAAGAGAAACAAGATGGTGGGATATATGATCAAAACAACGAAGACGTATGAGAACTCGGACGACTGCGTTGATGATGCGTTGTAGGGGAAGAATAGTGGATTTAGGTGAGTTGGAAAATAGACTAAGACAGTAATCAAGTCTTGAGAAAAGAAGAGAAGATATGAGAGTCATACAAGAAGGGAAATCGATCAATCTACGAACTTGACGGAAATTGCGGAGTATCAAGGTAGATGAGCGTACTTTATCTCCAACGAAAGGTTTAAGTGAAAGTCTATTGTCAAAATGGAAGCCTAGGAAAACGAGATTGTCAACGATAATAGTAATAATACAATAATTTATTTAACGTGGCAAATGCGTGCAAAATGCACGCTTACATGACCACTAACAAACAAAAAAAGAACATCAAAAGTCACAGGTAATTAGTTAATTGTTAAAATGGAATTGGATTTGGCGTTTGAAGTACGGCATAGATGTTGATTGGCGGATATGAATAGGCAGTTGATTCCACAAGAGAGGAGCAGCCACAACGAAGGAGCGGAAGCTAAAAGAGGTTTAGTAGTTTGGGACATGTAAAAGAAGGGAATTACGGGAACGCAGAGCACAATACACAGTACGAGAATTGTCGAGAAAAGGAAGGTTGATAAATGAAGGGGTATGAGGAGTTATAAGGCGAAAAGCAATGATAAGAAGACGAATTTGAACACGACAATAAATGGTAGGCCAATCGAGAGAAGCAAGATGGTGGGATGTATGATCAAAACGACGAAGACGGTGGAGAACTCGGACGGCTGCGTTGATGATGCGTTGTAAAGGAAGAAAAGTAGATTAGGTGAGTTGAAAATTTGACTAAGACAGTTATCAAGTCTTGAAAACATGAGAGAAGATATTAGAGTCATACATGAAGGGAAATCGATCAATCTACGAATTTGACGGTGGTTGCGGAGAATTAAGGTAGATGAGTGTACTTTATCTCTAACGAAAGGTTTAAGTGAAAGTCGGTTGTCGAAATGGAAGCCTAAGAAAACGCGATTGTCAACGATAAGAAGAATTGTAGAATTTAATGATACGGAAGGAGGTTCTTATCCGAAACGTCGAGGAATATCCACGTTATTTTGGATTTATTAAAATTCAGAGTAAGACGAAGAGAAGAATTGTGATTGAAAATTGAGGCAAGACAGTTGGAAGCAGAAACACTAAGATCATGAATACGATAAGCAGACGCATGAGCATACATGATAATGCCATTATCAGCATATTGCATAACATTGAAGTTAAATGTATGAAAAAAAAGAAGACAAATCACCGAGAAGAAGAGAGAAAAGCAATGTGTCTAATGCGAAGCCTTGTGGAACACCGGACGGTATTGAAGGATGGGAAAGAAAACAGTTAGAACAAACGCGAAAAGTACGGTTTTATATATATTAAGAAAAGCAAGCTACCGTGGGTAAAGAGAAACCATAAGCATGACGAATATTAATTTTAATAAATTATTAATTTCAAAAGATTTATTTCAAATTATTAATTTCAAAAGATTTGGAAAATTAAAATTTTTTAAATTATTAATTTTAAAAGTTTTGTTTCAATCAATAAAACATTAAAAACTTTAAATATTGTATAATAGTAAAATACCGAATCTAAAATACTCGCTTACTGTCGTTACTAGAACAGTTGAATGATTTTCTTAATGCCGCTTCTTGTGATGCGTCTGCATCAATTTGTTGCAAAGTCTTTTTGGACACTATCAGATTTCCCGCTTTTGGAATCATACATCTAGGAAAATAATTGAATAAGATCATGCAATAATAAATAAGATCATTTAACGAATAAAGCCTTCTGTGGTTCGTTGTCTCTATTTTACAACACTTTATTCGTTGAATTGTTCTCAATGGTTTCGATGCTTCGCCCAAGTAAGTTTAAAGGCAAATCTGAAACGACATCTGCCGAGTGGAAGCACTTGCTACGGTCATTCGAGAACTGCATGGACGAGATGTCGGCCTCCAATGCCGCTCGCCCTTCTAACAAGCAGGAACTACTGATCAACTACATCTCAACGGATGTCTATGAACTCATTGCAGAGTGTAATACGTATGAGGAAGCTAGATTTATTCTGACAACTACATTGCTCAAGCCACCGAACATCATCCATGCTCGACATCGCCTATCCACTAAAAACAAGGGAGTGACGAAATCATTAGTGACTATATTCGCCAGCTCAACATCCTATCTAAGGACTGTGACTTTCAAGAAGTATCGGCTAAAGTACACGCAGATGAAGCAATCAGAGAAGTTTTCATAGCTTGTCTTAAGGATCCTCAGATCAGACAAAAGCTTCTGGAGCAGAAATCATTGACCCTCGAAATGGCCACCAACATTGCTCGAACAATGGAAACGGCTCAAATCGAGGCACAAAAGTATGTGCAGGCTCCCTCTACAAACGAATTCTCTGCTCTAACCAACAACTCAACCCACAACGCCTCCTAAGAGATTCCTGAATGCGCTGCTGCCCCCATATTCCGAACAACTCGTTCAGACCCAAAGAGCACCGAGAAATGCCAATTTTGTGGAAGGTTTTTTCACCGTCGATCCAAATGCCCGGACAAAGACGTCAGTTGCTACAAATGTGGAAGACGTGTTCACTTTGCACACGTGTGTAGATTATCGCAAACTCAATGCTCAGCTCTAAGTGTGAATACACTAGCAACCTCATACCCGCTAACAATGCATGGATACAGTTCGGTACACGTGAAAATTGGTAATATCAAGACATCAGCGCTCATCTACAGTGGCATCCTAAGCAACTTTATCTCATCAGATACGCTCAATCGCCTCAATATTCGGATGTACTCCTCAAAAAGCACTATCAATCTAGCCTCTGCTGATCAAACGTCAACAACCATTGGTCATTGTTATTTAACCATGCATGTTGGACATAGACTCTATAGAGGACTAAAGCTTCTGGTGCTACCTAAACTATGCTCACCGCTCATCCTTGGTCAGGAATTCATAAAAAGGAATGCTAAAGTGTCATTCCTACACACAGACGGACAAAAACCCGCCCTAGATATCTGCTCTGTAGGTCATTTCAATGTCGACCCACCACAACTCTCCAGCAACCTATCTAGTGACATACATCCCATCTCTACAAAATCAAACTATCAGTCAAAATTAGATCAAGTGTATATCAAAGAAGAAATACGCAAATTGCTATCATCAGGCGTAATCGAAAAGTCGAATATACCATGGCGCGCACAAGTTTTTGTCGTAAAATCAAGAAATAAAAGTCGTATGGTAGTAAACTACTCCAGGACCATCAACAGATTTACCGAACCTGATGCATTTCCAATGCCAAAAATCAATGGTCTCATAAAGCAACTAGCAAAGTATAAATACTTTTCCAAGCTAGACTTACAATCTGCATATTATCAGTGCCCACTTAATAAAGAAGAAAAAGTATATACTGCCTTCGAGGCATATGGCTAGCTGTACCAGTATAAGAGAATCCCGTTCGGCCTTACAAACTCAGTGGCTGTTTTTTAGCGAGTCATGACCATCATCATCCAGGATAACCATCATAATGCAACCTTTGTTTACGTCAACGATATTGTAGTGGCTGGTGGAGATATGGCGGAACAGGATGCTAACTTAGAGGCCTTCCGAAAGGTACTTGATAAGTACAAGATGAAGCTGAATCACGAGAAGTGTTCCTACTCGATATCAAAGTTGACATATCTAAGTCATATCATACATGATGGCAAAATCCAACCAGATCCTGAAAGACTGCAGCCACTTCTTGACTTACATTCTCCAACGTCACTTAAGCCACTAAAACGCCTCATTGGGATGCTCTCGAACTATAGCCAGTGGATGCCGCGCTTCTCAGAAGCAATCCGCCCACTCCTAAACTCTGAAAGTCTTCCTTTGACCGAAGCACAGAACGCCTGCCTGAACCAACTAAAGGCCGAAATAGCTCATGCGTTTCTATAAGCCATAGATGACAATCAACCGTTCACCATAGAAATAGACGCCTCAGGAATAGCACTTGCTGCCATCCTATCGCAACAAGGTAGACCTGTTGCATTCTTCTAGCGAACTTTAAAGAAAGCCGAGCAATCACAGTCAGCCATAGAATGTGAGGCCGCAGCCATAGTCGAATCGATTAGGAAATAAAGAGACTTTTTAATAGGTAGAAAATTTACTATAATTACAGATCAGCAAGCTATCTCTTTTCTGTTCGTAGCATCATCCAAAAACCGCATTAAAACGACAAGCTTACACGCTGGAGACTAGAGCTCTCTAACTATACATATGATATACAATATCGCCCGGACGGAAAAACTTCGCCGCAGATGCTCTGTCTCGCCCCACATGTGCTGCAACCTCAACCTCGCTAAAAGATCTACACATCTTATTATGTCATCCTGGGATCATACGCCTGAACCACTTCGTCAAACAAAGTAACCTGCCATACTCGACAAACGAGGTTCGAAAAGTATGTGTGGAGTGATCCACTTGCGCTAGACTCAAGCCTCGATTCCACAGACCTCAGCAATCTCAACTAATCTCAGCCAGAACACCATTTAAACGTCTATAAATGGACTTTGTTGGTCCAAAGCCTACCACTGATCGTGATAAATTCATGCTAGTAATTGTTGACGAGTACTCACGCTATCCGTTCGTCTATCCCTGCGAGAATACCTCTTCACAGACGGTAATCAATTGTCTACAGAACTTGTTCTCTCTTTTCGGAGCACTAGACGCCGTGCACTCGGACCGGGGGAGCTACTTTATGTCAACTGAACTACGCGACTTTATTTGGAGCAACGGAACCATTATTTCCCATTCTACTCCATATCATCCCATTGGAAACGGGCAATGCGAGAGAGTTAACGAAGTAATATGGAAGACCATCCAGCTCGCTATACGATCCAGAGGACTCACTGAGGCTAACTGGAAACTAGTTCTGAATACAGCACTGTACTCTAGTCGATCACTACTCTGCACCTCAACCAACTGCACCCTGCACGAGAGAATGTTTAATTTCCCGAGACAGTCCAGCAATGGTTACTCGATTCCGGAATGGCTAATATCAGGCCCGGCTAACCTTAGAAACTTTGTACGTCAATCAAAGACCGACACTCTAGTGATACCCGTCGATATTCTTCACTCGACACCTCACTACTCCAGGATCCGCTACAAAAACGGGCAATAATCAACGGTGTCGACATCTGACCTGGCCCCCGCCAAGCCAACATTATGTGAAGATTTCCTTTAACGGATCATACAGGAGAGTCAAATTCTGACAATGAATTGCTAACTAATGAAAGGACAACCAAATCAAGTCAACCAGAAATCGAAACGCAAAGTCCACATAAAATACTACATCAACCCCTTAAGCAAGACAGAGAGAGGAATGATGATCCCTTCAGCTTCATTCCCGAACGCTCGTTCAGAGGACGAATAATACGCGGAAGGAATTGGAATTAAGGACCGGGAGAATGTTATGACTTATTAATGACTTTTTTAACTATTGTAGATTTTAACGAATAAAACCCTCTGTGCTTCTTTGTCTCTAGTTTATAACAGATCGCTTAATCCAACGGGACTCTCATAACTCATATTACCCACACTTGTAATCAATTTGTAAGAGACCAGATCTCAACAAGATTTCTGGTTTTGCGTAAATCTGGTGGTCGACTGCACATATTGCTCAAAAATGAGATCATATGTAAGAAAATTCCACAAGTCCACATCGATATTTGAAGAACAAATATCCAAAGCATAATTCAAGATGTGATCAGGATATATTTGATAGGATATATTGAAATCACCAACTAATATATATTCTTTAAGCTTGGAACAGTGACTAATTAGTTTAGAGAATTCATGATCATAAACGGATGATTTCGGCGACCTGTAACACACGGCAATACCTAAGGGATCTCCGAAGTGTGATTCCATGACTGAGATAAACTCACACGTGCCCAGTTGATTTTTAAATTTACGAGTGAAAATAATATTAAGGATCTCGTAATATAAAGAGCGCAGCCCATAATAGCAATCGAACCACCGGATATATATAAGTATGATCAATGTTTCAGTGAGAGCCAGGATCGCTGATTCATTTGAGATGACCTATGCCTTAAGTTCATCAAATTTTGGTAAAATACTCTTTAAATTAGTATATGCGACACTAATACCAGAAGCAGATGACAATTGAGTAGTAATGTCGGATGTGATATCAATACGCACTAGATTTCTTAACTGTAAAAATGATTCAATTGAAGAACTCTTCGAACTCACCAACGCACGAATGGTCGCCGACGAACTACTTGAAAATTTCTTATAATTAGATTAATCTCTCCATTCGATCTTCTAAATGCTAGATCAGCACTAGCATTATTAAGCGACAAAATTTTCTCAATCGTGATATCTCTAAAAATTTAGGTCATCTTACTTTTCAAGCGATAACCTCTAGCTAAAACTGTCTTTTGTATTTTCTGCAGAATCAAATACTACTTTAAGTAAACGTGGATGCTCTTGTGTTTTTATACCAAGACGAAATAAGCTTTTGACTTTGAGACTACAAGCAATATTCTCACCACCCAGCACAAATATTTCCGAAAAGACTTACGGATAGAAACTTCATCATTATCCACACAGGTCTGAACACTGTATGCAGAAGATTCAATGATGTTCGCAAAAATAACGCGATTATTTCTCTTTAAAGCACGAATAATTTCAACAAATGTCTTATCTGTTATATCCTTAGATATAATCTCGTTTTACATTTCCGACTGCCATATCATTGAACTCTATAGTATCGTCTCTTGTCTGAAGTGTTCAACTTTAAAGAGTGCTTTAATATATTATTTGATCGAGCAGGATTAGAAAACAATATATTGTTGTTAGCATTGTATTCCGCGAATATGCCGGATGCAGGTGAAGGTCATTTATTAGTAATACTCTTGGGTGTATCTCTACGCTTGTTGTTTACAATCACAGTGATATCATTTAAGCTACTACTTAGTATAATGTGTGAAATCTGGTAATCCTGGATTCGTAGCCTAGCAGTCAAGAGCGCAAGCCAAGTACGGAGAGCGACAGCTCGAATCTCGGATAAGTCAAATTTCAAAAGGCGAAGAGTTGGTAGTCAGCCTTCTGACGAGCCCGGGGCTACCAACATGTGGCAAAAAGCGGGCGAAACGAAAACGGTTGTGGCAATGGCGCCGTTAGTAGTCAGGGTGTATGGAATTGGATATCATGAAGGAAAGATTCTGTAGCTGGTTTTCAATGCGAAAGTCACCTCGTGTGACCTAGCAACTATTCGTTATATATATATATATATATATATATATATATATATATATATATATATATATATATATATATATATTATATATATTATTTTATTGTTCTTCTGCTGCTTATTTACATATGGAATATATTATATATATATATATATATATATATATATATATATATATATATATATATATATATATATATATATATATATATATATATATATATATATTTCATGGACAGTATA